>CM022180.2:9852786-9880574 GCA_011420285.2 Erysimum cheiranthoides
AAATGCATCAATAAGACAAAGTGTAGACCACAAATTCACGAATGTAGATTCAGTTACATCATATATTTTGGTAAACAAACTAATGCATCAAAATTAGTAAAATTACCTCAATTCTCATTATACCAGTCTCGTGTCTGCCTTTCTCCACCACCTCCAACAAAAGTATGAAAGCCCTGCATATTAATTATTTTTTTACAAATTAATTTAATTAAAATTGAGGCAGCTGTTAAGAAGTTTACCTTAAAAGACATAGTTTCAGGAAACGGAAAACCTGCAACATAAGCATCTTCGCCTACGTATTACGATTAGAAAATATATGGTTATAAAGTATCAGCCTCGGTAAAGAAACAAAAAATGTAAACAAAACAAAACAGTCAATAAAAGTTGAAAAAAAAAAATGGATGTCTTGTGATCTTCTTGTCCAACGAAATGGATGATCTTATATAATGAAGAGAGGGTGTGGATTTAGTTAGGGTTAATAAATTGAAATCTTCTAATGAAATATTTTTTTAGCTTGTAGGGCAATCTTCGGAAAAAAAATTGAATAAGAATATTATAATTAGATATTGTTATATTTAATTATTCAAATTAAATAAATATTTAAATATACGAAATCTATTTATCAATATATAAAACATTATTCGTAGTAGTTGTAGTTCCTATAATTAATAATGTCAATAAGATTTCTCCACTATTTTAGGTAATTCGAATTGATGGAGATTGAGAAATTCTTGTATTAGATTTCCAGAATTATTTGTAATCAATAATTTGTAATAAATAAGAGGATAATTCGTGGAACAAATCTTAACGTTTCTGATTTCGTGTTGATTCTCTTTCCGAAATTTATGGTTATCGAAAAAAATATATATATATATATATATATATATATATATATGGATATGTAAAGGAATATTCGTATGGTTCCAGTTATTTTTAGTTCGAATACTTAATTTAGATTTCATAGTAATTATATTAATTAATAATGTGTAGAAATATGGAAATATGATTAAAATTTAAATAACGAATTTGGATACAATAATATTTGTGAATTATGAAATAACGCTCTTAATGTAATCTAATGACTTCTCTAGTAGTACTACAACTAAATATAACACGGTCAAATGTCTTTAAGTATTGCTCAAATAATAATTGTGATAAATACAATTATCAAATTCTTATAAAAGCTTGGGGTAGTTTTATAAAAAAATTTAAAATTCAGGGTTTTAATGAATGTAATTCTTACAAACTTATAAGTTGTTTAAGGGAAGTGACTTCCCAAATAATAGTATAGATTCTCTTCTTCTTATGTTTTTGTAGTAAACAAGGTTGGTTCTTATCTCCATTTTCGAGTTTTTGATGATTCTATACGAAGGAAGAAGAAACTTGGGAGAGATTGAGAGTGTTTTTTGATATATTTTTGTATAAGCAGGTGGTATTGGTGCTGGAGTTATTGCTGGTATATGTGTTGGAGTGGTTGTGGTTCTCTTGTTAATCTCGTTTATCGTCTATTATGCTTACCGGAAGAACAAGTCGAAGGATGATTCGCTTTTATCTTCTATCCCATTGTCTACTAAGTCTGATCATGGTAATGTTGTAATGATCACATACAAACAGATTTATCTCTACTTTAATGTTTCTTTTTCTAGCTAGAATTTGATTACTAAAATTAGCAAATCTGCTTTTAGCTTCTGCAAGTAGCCTCCAAAGTGGCGGCTTGGCTGGTACCGGAGTGTCTCCTGGTGTTGCTGCCATAAGCGTGGACAAATCTGTTGAGTTCACGTTGGAAGAGCTCGCTAAGGCGACTGATAATTTCAGTCTGTCTTTTAAGATTGGGCAAGGTGGTTTTGGGGCTGTTTACTATGCAGAGCTGAGAGGAGAAGTAAGTAGAGATTTGTTTAATATCTTTGTTCATATCAAACTGGCTGTATATATTTTCTTTGAATGTACACATGGAACATTAAAATTATTCCGTTTCACGTATAGAAAGCTGCTATCAAGAAAATGGACATGGAGGCATCGAAACAGTTCTTGGCGGAACTAAAAGTCTTAACACGAGTACATCATGTCAACCTGGTAAAGGCCTTTTTTGTTCTCGCAACTCTCAAGATTCAAATCTCTAACACACGATTTAGAACAAGAAAGATTAAAGAACAACTTTCTTTATTGATTTAGAAACTTCTCAAAACTAAATCTCTCTCAAGATCTTATGGAACAACTCTCCATAGACTTGTATTTATAGGTCTAGGCAACTTCCTATTCCTATTATGATAAAGGAAAATTTACAAATCTTATCTCAACTAGAACTTATTTGTATTTTCCTATTTTCTATCTCTTCTAGCATCTTCTAGAAAGAGATTACTTTGTCTCCAAGTCTTGGAATTATCCAACATTCACCCCCTTAATTCCAACTTGATCTTGGGGTGACTTGATCTCTTGAACTCCGATTAACTCTCGCATTTCCTTGAACTTGATCCTTCCCAACGGCTTGGTGAGTATGTCCGCCTTTTGCTCCACACCGGGTACATGTTCCACTTCGATTTGTCCATTCTCCACGCATTCACGAATAAAGTTATACTTCTTGAGAACGTGCTTGCTCCTTCCATGGAAGACCGGGTTTTTGGTCAAGGCTATGGCTGACTTGTTATCGATTCTTAGTATGACTCTCTCGCCTTCTAAGCTCAGTACTTCACTCAACAACTCCTTAAGCCATAACGCTTGTTTTGCGGCCTCCGTTGCCGCCATAAATTCTGCCTCACATGAAGACAACGCAACAGTTGGTTGCTTTTGTGATGTCCATGTGATCGGCGATGCTCCATAGTAGAAAACATGTCCTGAGGTGCTTTTTCCATCATCAACGTCAATATTGTGACTACTATCACAATATCCAATGATCCTCCTTGACCCATTTCTCTTGAAGTGCAAACCAAAATTGGTGGTCCCTCTTACATATCTAAGGATATGTTTAATTGCTTGACCATGAGACTCTCTTGGATTTTGCATATACCGACTTAGAACTCCCACGACATATGAAAGATCTGGTCTCGTATGCAAGAGGTATCGTAAGCATCCAATGATTCTTCGATACTCCGTCGCGTCGATCTCCGGTTCGTCTTCAACTTTTGAAAGCTTCAAACCTGACTCCATTGGTACGCGAGTCATGTTGCAGTCTTCCATCTTAGTATTCACAAGAATTCCTTGAGCATAGCCTTCTTGTTTGATCCATATCCCATCTTCTCCTTGAATTACTTCAATACCAAGGTAATATGTTAGCTTTCCTAGATCTGACATCTCAAACTTCTTTGACATATCTTCTTTGAATTTTGTGATGATCTTAAGTGATGTTCCCGTCACAAATAAGTCATCAACATAGATAGCCACAATTAAGACGTCCTTCTTCTCTTCTTTCCGGTAAACCGATGGTTCCTTTAAGCACTTCTTAAAGTTCATCTCTTTGAGAACTTGATCGAGCTTGATGTTCCATGCTCTTGGGGCTTGTCGAAGTCCGTATAGAGCCTTGTAAAGTCTGTAAACTCGATTCTCTTCTCCCTTTTTCACAAAGCCTTCGGGTTGTGTTACGTACACCGTCTCCATCAACTCGCCATTCAAGAAGACGGTCTTCACGTCTAAGTGGTGTATCTCCCAACCGTTTTAATGTTTGTACTCGGTTCTCGAAATCTAATCAAACTGTAAACTTTGTCAGGTGTTGACAGAAGAAGAGAAGAATCCAAAAGCGCTGTTCAGAAGAGGGAAAGCAAAGGCAGAGCTAGGACAAATGGAATCAGCCCGTGACGATTTTCGAAAGGCACAAAAGTACGCTCCTGATGACAAAGCGATTAGAAGAGAGCTAAGAGGTCTTGCAGAGCAAGAGAAAGCTGTGTACCAAAAGCAGAAAGAAATGTACAAAGGAATATTCAAAGGGAAGGACGAAGGCAAAGAGCCGTAACTGGTTGATAGTGTATGGCAATGGTTGATTTCTTTTTCTCCCGGATCTTTCGACGTCAGAGAGTTAAAGCAGATTGAGGTACGAAGCTTAACAAAAGACCAACATGAAAGATCAACTCTCAATTCTTCTACTATGTTGCAGTGGAGTCTCTTATCGTGTTCATTATTTTTGTGAAGAATGGACATTATCTTAGCTTGTATCTGTTCTCTAATCCGATACAAGTTAATTTAATTTAGACGTTACTTTGATTCAATGATATCACACCGTTAAGTTTAGCGAAAATTGACTAATCTTGTCTTAAGAATTGCAAGCCTAAATTATCCTTAAAATTGACGTAATTACCCTTAAATAAAGAGCACTAACGCGAGAACAACGTAAGGACATATCCGTCATTCAACAGTCATCACTCAATTTCTTCTTCACTCTCCTCTCGTCGACTGCTAAAGGCATTGAAATTTGAAAAAGTGAGCCAAGGGTTTTGACTCTCTTCGTTTTCTACGGCGAATCTTCTCATCCTAAGCGATTCTCCGGCGACGTTTACTCTACCTTCCTCCGACACTGTCCGTTTTACTCAATCGATCCAGCTTAAGCAAATCTAGGTACCTATTTATAGGTATTGCGCTTTGATTCTGCTTTTAAGCTTTGAAATTCCTGAGAATATGCTTTAGTTTCCCGTTTTTAGGAGAATGATTCGGGTTATAGGGGAGATTTTGGTTGTATCATGATTCATGTTTGTATTCGTCATAGATCGCGACATGCATGTACATTTCCGTGGTTCATGATGATTTCTTTGTTTTCATTTGGGGGGTTTTGTTCCATGTTCTTACAGTGTGTGCGGAGGTATGGACATTGACGAGATGGAGATTGACGAGATTGAGGCTGCTGGGCAGATCCAGTCTGTCTGCGCTAGGAGACCGTTTTCTCCCAGCGTTTCTGCCACGCTGCACCGTCCTTCTTTGATGCGTATGGGCTTCTCTCAGCTTCCTCCCTCCTCCCAATTTCTTCCATTGAACCACGGGCTTCAGGCTTTGTATTTTCCTTTGGTGAGTGCTCGTGGCCCCGTCCTTTGATTGCAACAAAGAACGACGGTGAGTGGAGATACGCAAAGGTGAAGTTTGGAGAAGTTCGCGTGGAGAAGCCCCCTTCTTTTCAGATGCCAAGGAGCTCGAGTTTCTCCCGTGGCATGCCAGGCTTCCAGCCTGACATACTCCGCCAGGCTGCCCGTTCTGTTGAAGTGAGGTAAAAAAAACTAACCTCCTCTGGTGCTTTTTGCGTGTTTCCTGCTTGTTGCTGGCTCTTCTCCTGTAACCTTTGCTGCTGTTTCTGTTTTGCTTGTCCATGTATCTTTTCTTTTACGGGTTAGTTATTGTCTCCGGCCCACTTTCCTTCTTTGACTAGGTATTCTAAAAAAAGTTGTTAAAGTGACAATTCAAGCCGGGACAAGACGAATCTATGACGAGATACTAGATGTCAAAAGCAGGACCATTCCAATTGGTAGGATACCTGTGATGGTGAAATCTGTCTTTTGCCTACAGGCGAGAAAGGAAGGAAAACCTCCAAAAAGGGGGATTGTGCCTTTGATCAGGGTGGATATTTTGTGATAAAGGGGCTGAGAAGGTGGCTACACCAGTTTGGGGCTTTCTTGTCATGGGATTTTTCTGTTTCTTCTTTCTAGTATGTACTGGTTTTTGCTTTAGCTGTTTTCAAAGTTTATAACGTGAATATTGTGTTTTGCAGGTTTTTATAGCTCAAGAACAGATGGCACAAAGAGACTGTGGATTTCTAATTCACCATGGACAGTCTCCTTCAGGTCTGAAACTAAAAGACATCGATTCATTGTGCGTCTCGCGGAGAATCAGAAATCAGAAGACTATAGGAGAAAGGAGAAATACTGACAGTGTACTTCTTGTCGACTGAGATACCAGTCTGGCTCCTGTTCTTTGCGCTGGGTGTTTCGTCAGACAAAGAAGCCATTGATCTAATTGCTTTTGATGGTGATGATGCAAGCATTACCAACAGTCTCACAGCTTCTATTCACGAAGCTGATACAGTTTGTGATGCTTTTCGCCGTGGGAACAATGCTCTAGCATATGTTGAGCAGATGATAAAAAGCACCAAATTCCCTCCTGCCGAAAGTGTGAATGATTGCCTCCGCCAGTATTTGTTTTCCAGGCCTCCAAGGTTTGAAACAGAAGGCCCGATTCCTTGGCTATATGGTGAAGTGCCTTCTGGATGCATATTCGGGAAAACGAAAATGCGAAAACAGGGACAGCTTCAGGAACAAAAGAATTGAGCTGGCTGGAGAACTGTTGGAGAGAGAGATAAGGGTGCATCTGGCACATGCTAGAAGATCCATGACCAAGACCATGCAGAAGCACCTCAATGGCGATGGCGATTTGAAGCCTATTGAGCATTATTTAGATGCTTCCATTATTACAAACGGGCTTAATAGAGCCTTCTCCACTGGAGCATGGTCTCATCCTTTCAGGAAGATGGAAAGGGTTTCAGGTGTTGTAGCTAATCTGGGTCGTGCAAATCCATTGCAGACTCTGATCGATCTGAGGAGAACGCGACAGCAAGTCCTATATACCGGCAAGGTTGGAGATGCTAGATATCCGTAAGTGAAATTTCCACCTCCCCTAGTTCATTGAAATATATCCCAAGTACTTCAACTATGCTGTATGGTCTGCATTTACTCGATTTTACATGTCTTCAGACTAATTTTAAAAGCTATCCATTTTTACTTATTTTATTTAGTATATGATGGCGACCACTGTTTCTGCAGAGTCCCATCTGTGTTAATACAAATTAATGTACTGATTTTGTATAGATGGTACTGCTATTAAGAAACTCTGATCCTGTCTTTCTTGTTTCTTTGTCCCTTAGTCAATCAATCTATCTGTTGAGTTTTCTGATGTCGACATTGAGATTATCCATTTTGGTTGTTTTTTAATGTGAGGGGTTACACAATTAAATTGTGTTGGAAAACTGAACTATGACTGCTTTGTTTGTAATGTTGGCCACAGGCATCCCTCTCACTGGGGCAGAGTATGCTTTTTGTCAACTCCAGATGGTGAAAATTGTGGTCTTGTGAAGAACATGTCTCTTCTTGGACTTGTTAGCACTCAAGTTTTGGAGCCTGTGGTGGAAAAGCTCTTTGATTGTGGAATGGAAAAGCTGGTGGACGACACCAGCACACCATTGTTTGGCAAACATAAAGTTCTTCTCAATGGAGACTGGGTTGGATTATGTTCAGATTCTGAAACCTTTGTCAAAGAGTTAAAAAGCAGGCGGCGTCAAAGTGAACTACCTCGGCAGGTATCTTCTGTTTCAACAAATGTCTTGTGTTATTTCGATATTCTTGTGCTGCTTGGTATTTGCCTTGGATTTTTCTGCTTCAGAAAGGCCTCTATGTTGTATATCATTTATATATATGTATCATAACGGTCTTTGCAGATCGAAATCAAGCAAGATAAAGAGGACAATGAGGTGAGGATTTTCACTGACGCTGGTAGACTTCTCCGACCTCTCTTGGTTGTGGAAAATCTCCACAAGTTGAAGCAAGAGAAACCAACCCAGTATTCTTTTGAGCATCTTCTTGACCAAGGGATTCTTGAGCTGGTTGGTATTGAGGAAGAAGAAGACTGTAATACAGCATGGGGAATCAAACAGCTTCTGAAGGAACCAAAGAATTACACACATTGCGAATTGGACCTGTCATTCCTGTTGGGTGTGAGCTGTGCAATTGTCCCATTTGCAAATCACGATCATGGGAGAAGAGTTCTCTACCAGTCCCAGAAGCATTGCCAACAAGCCATTGGGTTCTCATCTACGAACCCTAACATCCGTTGTGATACGCTGTCCCAGCAGCTGTTCTATCCCCAGAAGCCACTTTTCAAGACATTGGCATCAGAGTGTCTTCAAAAAGAAGTGCTGTTTAATGGCCAGAACGCTATTGTTGCTGTGAATGTTCATCTCGGGTACAACCAAGAGGATTCCATTGTGATGAACAAGGCTTCATTGGAACGTGGTATGTTTCGCTCAGAACAGATTAGGACCTACAAAGCAGAGGTTGATAGCAAAGACTCTGAGAAAAGGAAGAAGATGGATGAGCTTGTTCAGTTTGGAAAGACGCACAGCAAAATTGGCACAGTAGACAGCCTTGATGATGATGGGTTCCCTTTCATTGGTGCTAACATGAACAGTGGCAATATTGTCATTGGCAAATGCACCGAGTCTGGGACTGATCACAGTGTAAAGCTCAAGCACACTGAGAAAGGGATTGTGCAAAAAGTGGTATTATCATCTAATGATGATGGGAAGAATTTTGCTGCGGTTTCTCTGAGACAGGTAAGTTCTCGCTCATACTGAATCGAGATGTCTTTCAGAGAATGCATTCATATGATGAATCGAATGTTCCATTGATTGGCTTTTACATCTTGCAGGTTCGTTCTCCATGTCTTGGAGATAAGTTTTCCAGTATGCATGGCCAGAAGGGTGTTTTAGGCTATCTAGAGAGACAGGATAATTTTCCTTTCACGATCCAAGGCATAGTTCCTGATATTGTGATAAACCCGCATGCTTTCCCTTCTAGGCAAACACCGGGCCAACTCTTGGAGGCTGCTCTCTCCAAAGGAATAGCTTCTCCTATACAAAAGAAGGATGGTAGCTCTGCTGCATACACCAATTTGACACGTCATGCCACTCCTTTCTCCACTCCGAGTGTCACTGAAATCACCGAGCAGCTTCACAGGTACATTCTTCACACTGCCACTTGGTTTTAGCACATAAAAACAGAAAACTGAGTTAGATGCTATAACATATTAACATTTGCTTCCTAGGGTGTACAAATAGATGATATCATTAAAGGCAGAAACTAATTATTGATAATATTGCCTGGTTGAAGATGTTTGAACTTGGGGACTTTGGCTGCAGAATTTCCACAAGTTGACATGATATGCATAATACAAGCAAATTGAGCTAATACACTGCACAATGCACTAAGCTAGATTTGAGCACCTTACTTGAAACATGTCATAGTGGATCTTTGTTTTGTTTCCTAGGAGTACTAGTAGTGAGCATGACTTATATGACGGGCAAATATCTCTGTAAGACTAAAAAACTAGGAAGTTTGATGTTCCGTGGTTAATTTATTTCTTCTATTGTGCCTAAAAAACGTCTAGGGAATTTAGTTAGAGGATTGATGCTGTGAGCCTTGTGATTATGTTATAATTCATTGAACCTTTCTTAGAGTATTGTTGATTCTTGAGTAAATATTTGTGGTTAGGGCTGGCTTTTCAAGATGGGGAAACGAAAGGGTCTACAACGGTAGAACAGGCGAGATGATGCGTTCTCTGATATTCATGGGTCCAAATTTCTACCAGAGACTTGTCCACATGTCAGAGGACAAAGTAAAATTCAGAAACACCGGACCAGTCCACCCGCTCACTCGTCAGCCAGTCGCAGACAGAAAGAGGTTTGGTGGGATAAAGTTTGGAGAAATGGAGCGAGACTGCCTAATAGCTCACGGAGCTTCGGCCAATTTGCACGAGCGTCTCTTCACTCTAAGTGACTCTTCTCAGATGCACATCTGCAGAAAATGTAAGACATATTCGAATGTGATAGAGAGGACTCCAAGCACTGGAAGAAAGATCAGAGGGCCATATTGTAGAGTCTGCGAATCCTCAGACCATGTGGTTAGGGTGTATGTTCCTTATGGAGCTAAGCTTCTGTGTCAGGAGCTGTTCAGCATGGGCATCACTCTCAACTTCGACACCAAGCTCTGCTGATTCTCCCGTCTTTATCATGTCTATATTTATCGGTATATATGGCGTAGTACCTAGCCTTAGACCATGTTATGTGTAGTTTGGTTCAGTTCCGGTTCTGGTTAGTATTAGTTTTGGTTTGGTTGATTCGGTAAGGTTTATCTGAACCTAAGAAATCGTAAAGCCAAGCCACTGAACTAACCTTAGTGTTACTTTTGTGAGATTTGACTCTTTAACCGTTAATGATGCCTTTGAAACCCTTGAAGCTATTATTCGTAGGCGATTCTCTGCTTACCAAAATTTTGGTGAGCTCAAATGTTAAATTCTTTACTTGGTTTTAGCTATACTGATTCGTTAGATATTGTTTCTGTGTTACCACCGTTGGAATGTTTCTTCTATGCTTATCTCAAGACTCTGCTTCAGCTGATTGTTTTGCCGGATGGTAAGATTAAATTTTGATTCTCTTTGATTTCACAATAGGAAGCTAGTTATAAAAGCTTAGTTAGCGACTTTTTCATCTTTTTATTTGCTTTTAACAGTCCATTTTATGCATTTATGTAACTTGTTAGAAGAAAGTTCTTAAAAAGTCAACGTTGAAAAGAAGCCAACGTTGATTAAGTCAACCTTCTCCTTTTTAGACTTTGTCCTCGATGGTGAAATCATAAGTCTTTGGCCACTGTGATACAATGGAACTTTCAATGAAATGACGAACACAAAACATTTTATTAACTAAAAAGGCATGATGGTTGTTAACATTTGCTTTATCGACAATGATCATCACAACACCAACGATCATTAGATTACCCCAAAAAAATATTTTCAAAAGCATTTTACACCTTTTCACGTCTTCATTCATTCCCCTTACGATGCATCGACTTCTAGTTTTGCATTGTAAATCTCAGATTGAATGCTTCCAATCTTTGGTAAAGCGCCTTCCGCTTCTTCAACTACAACTTCCTCGACCCATTTAAACAAATGATCCTAAATACAAAGGAGCCAAATTCAAATTCACGTTATTACTCAGCTCACTACAAACGAACCAAAATCGAATTCACATTTCAAGCTCTCTGTATCAAGGTTATAAATACGATCACAGTTAAAAAAAAAAACATTAATCAACACGAGTTCAAAGCTATACAGATCAATTTGAATACACGACCCAACAAAAATGAGAGATCACAAAGTCACTGAATCTTACGTCTCTAAAGGTGGGACAACTAGAAAAATGGTATCCGTAGATTCGTCATCGTTTTCGACGTGAAGATCATCAAAACTTCAAGTTTTTTTTATGTAATATTCGATAATTTTCCCATTGTTCGTTAGTATCTGCAATGAAAATGGTTTGATGAGGGGAAAAAAAAAAATAGTGATATACATTAATCGTTTTCAATAACCTTAAAAATTATAGTATTTTGCAAAAAATTTGCTACTTTCTTGATAACAAAAAGGGATCTCAAGCCAAGCTAGTTTCAGCATACTCCATCGCTCTCTGCTTGACGTATTCGACTCTCTCCTCGTCACCATCAGATTTCTCATACTCCAGGTACTTCTTGAACAAAAACTGACAAGAACATAAACCAGTTAAAAAATAAGATACACACTTTGTAAAGCAGATTTTCTGGTGAACAAGTAACAAGGCTCAAATAGCAAACCTTCATCTTCTTAGGAGGCAAGCTCAAGCTAATGGCTCTCTCGAATAAAGATCTAATCACGTCCACATCTCCCAGCCTCATCTCCTGTACACGACAAGCCCAACATAAGTGCTACACAAATGGCAATCAAAACAGAGGTTTTGGACAAGTGGAATATATAACGAACTTGGTCAAGATAAACACTCCACAAGTCTGTTCTTTTCGGGTATTCCCTAAGAACGCCTTCAAACAGTGATCTCCCTCTATCTGCAACTCCGCATTTGTACTCAAGAATGGCCGTCTGTGATATGAACTTAATATGCTTATGGCGTGGAAGACACAACATGGCGCGATTTACGATAGTCTGAATGTGTTCCTCGTTTTGCTTTAGACAACTTTGTACTTTCCTTAACCAAACCTAAAAAAAGAGCACATCAGATAAGAAGAAAAAATTTGTTATTCGAGAAGATAAAGATCAAACGGCTTGTTGTACCTTGCAGGATTGCTTGAACTTCTTGATCATCTCATCAAGCAGCTTATCAGCCAATTTATATTGCTCTGTTCTCTCATACACGCCCAAGAGTGCTTGGTAAACTTTCTTCGGATCACAGTATTGACGCGCTCTTTCAAAGACTTTCTTAACAGCTTCCTGGAGTTGAGAAACAAACACGAGATTTTAGATAATAGCACAACAAAATATAAGCTCTCGGTGGAGTCTTGTATCTATCTAACCTCTGGAGGACTTCCATGTTCATTTTCCAAATTGAAGTAAGCAACCCAAATGTTTAGCTTCTCTTCTTCCTCACGAATATTTATAGTCCTCAAGGCCCTTCAATTGAGACAGAGATCAATAGAGACAACCACACGTCAAACATAAATGTTTAGATCCATCCAAATGATCATACAATTAAGTAATGTACATTTATAACAGTTTCTGCTCTCGATCCTTAATCTCTTTGAATGATTAGGAAATGGTACCTCTCAGCAATGGACCTGGCTTTGTCAATATCAGCCAAGCTGAGCATGAACGCCATATATTTTATCCAGACAAAGCTGCTATTTGGAGAGCTTCTAACCAGTTTCTCAAACTCATCAGCATTCTCAGGAGCATGATTCTCCACCAATCTTCCTTCAGCAACTTGTATTTTTTTCTCTCTACACATATAGATTTGTTTCAGCACAATATATTAGCTTTTCTAATCATCAACTAAAGTAATGGCTAATAACCTTTCCTCCTTGTCTTTTTGCTTTTCCCTTCTCTTGCTCTCTTCATCTTTATCGGCTCCCTCTAGTTTTACCTTATTCTGGTTGTAGTCAGATTCCGAATCCTCAATGTCGTCGAGGTCAACCTCAAGCGGAGCAAAAGAAGCTCTTGTTTCTACATGTTCATCAGCGTCAAACTCGGCATCGACTTGATCATAAAATTTAGAAGAACCTCCACCTAAGAAATCAATCACGAAATATCAGCAAACTCGAAAGAGAATGAAGCTACGCGTTTTATATTTAGCTACCTGATTTCATGTTGTTACTCATAAACAAACCTCGAGGAGCCTCTTCGAGCTGCAGAGCCATGGCTTTAGACCTTGAAGCAACATCGTCCTTGGTCTTCTTAAACGGTTTCTTCGATTGTTTAAAGGAATTTGTAAAACCAGTACGTTTTCTCCACGACGGAGCCACCATACCTCTACAGCGAGAGAGTCGGGACGGACTCTGTTTCAGAATTTTTAGTAACAGATAAAATCCAAAATCGTAGACTCCACCTGCAACACATAAAAAAGAAAAGCCACCAAACAAACTCAACTGATAGATCACAATAATCAAAATATTCTGAATATATCAATTAGCAAAGAAGAAATCAAATTGAAATTTCAAAAGAGATGAACAAAGAAGAACTGACCAAAGCAATTCAACACTCGTTTGGTGCAAGAGGCTGCGACGAAGCTGCAAGAGGAAACAGAGACAGACACCCAGACAGAGTTCGGACTCGGCTTCGTTTGGTGCGACGAGACAAGCTTGATCGGAGTTTCGCCGGAAGTGCGATTGAGTCGAAGAGAAAAACGAGACAGCGTTAGTCCAAGGGAAAAAAACGAGGAGGAACCAGGGTTAGTAGTCGATTTGGGGTTTAAACAAGTATATATAGTTCGGTTTATTTCGGTTATCCGAATTAATTTCGGATCGGGTTAAAACCGAACGGAAACCGAAATTTAAAGCACATACAAACCGATAGGGTTTTTAAGACATAACCGAATCCAATTTCATTCGGTTTTTTTTGGATCGGATTCGGATCGGATTTCGAGTTTTTTGCCTAGGCCTACTTGTTACAAACAAACAACTAATGAAGAAGAAGTTTTGTAGGGTTACTCTTGAACCGTCCGGTCTGGAATTCAACCAGATTTGAAAGAGTAAAAATAATCGCTCCTGAACCGACCGGTTTCGATTTTAACCACCCCAGGAAATTGTGTGTTTAATAATAATAAAAAATATTAAAGAAGAGAAGAGAGCGGAGACGTTATGGGCGGGCCATTGTTGTAGATACAATGCCCACTGTAAAACTTTCTCGAAGAGGAGTATCACACCATACTCCTGAACCGACCGGTTTCGAAGAGGAGTATCACACCATACATGATCAGCTTATTGATTAATCCCAAAATTCAGATTCAAATGCAAACAGAGCTCTGTTCTTTCTTAAACGTTTTAAGCCAACAAAATAAAAATTGAAACTTTAACACAGTTTCTAATGATAAGATAACAAAATCAAGAGTGAATCAAAACCTGAACAGTGTGAGATTGGATACTAAGAACACGACCAGTATCTGAAGGAAGAGCAAGAGATAGAACCGGAGGCGTCGTCATTCTCCAATTTCTCGATCTTACCAAATCAAAATCCAAAAAACAAAAACAAATTCAAAACACAACAGGATTAATTAATCTAAAAATTATTCAGGTTTGAGCAAAACCGGAGATTTCGATTGAGTTTGAAATGATGATTGTGGGATCGAAGAGAAGTTGCATGTGAAGGAGAATTGCATCAGGAGAAAGAGCTGAGCTTTAAGATAGCCAATGACTGAGACTGTTTAAAAACTGTTTTAACAACTGGTCCTAAACCGGGTTTGATTGAGAACATTGTTTTAATAACCAAATATAAACCGGGTTTGATTGCGAATTGAGGACTATTCGGTTTGGATTTCCACAAAAAAGAAACCGGACCTCAAAAAGGAGTTCTTAAAATTAAAAAACTTTTAAATTTTTTTTTATTTGTTACATTATCTCTTGATATATTGTCATAATTTATTTTTTTGTTTTAAGTTTTTTTTAATTGAATTTGACGTTATTTATGCCTCTGTTATGATCATTTCTAGATTATTATATATTCGTTTCAGATTTCCCGTTTTATATATTTTCCGTATTTTCATATGCAACATTTTAAAATTTAAATATTAGTATAATCTACTTTATATTTAGTTCATTTCATTCAATTATGTTTTTATTTTAATTTTCAAATTTTTTGAAATATTGTTAATTTTTATTTCATTTATGTTTTTGGAAATTTTGTAAGACATAAATTAGATACATTTTATATTCTCAAAATTTCTTGTTTTTGTTCTATTTCCGTTAAATCTCATCATAATTTAGATTTACATTGTGTTAGTCCAATCAAATTTTATGTCATATTATTATTTAGGTTTACAATGTATTTTTCGGATTGTTATTATTATACATTGTGTTAGTCCAATCAAATATATAGCATCAGAGATGGTAGTAATTAAAAAAAAACACTTGGAATAGTTTTACTAATAAACATGAGTGAAATTAAAAATACAACTCAAACTAAACAAAACGAAAAATGAAAAAAAGGAAAACAACTCCAAACAAAAACTAAACTGAAAGTAAAAAACACAAACAGAAAGATAAAAACATGAAAAACTACTCATAGATCTATATTAAGCTAACAAAAATAAATAAATAAAAATAAAAAGGGAAATACAAGAAACTTACATGACCAAATTTTTTCAATTATGATTACATATTTTTACCAAAATATAAATTGAGAAGTACAATTACTTTACTATTGATCCCGTTTTTGTTCCATGAAGGTGATTAAGGGAATAGATAACTATAGCTCTATTATATATTAGTACTAGTATTTGCATGCGTTACGCGCGGAAGTTTTATTATCTATTCATTTTGGTTTGTTATTTTTTATTTGTTACATTATCTTTTTATATATTGTCATAATTTACTTTTTTGTTTTAAGTTTTTTTAATTGAATTTGACGTTATTTATGACTCGTTATGATTTTTTTTTATATTATTATATATTCGTTTCAGATTTCCCGTTTTATATATTTAGACCTTGATTGTTTGTAGATTCTAGAATGGTTTTGGTTTTTCATGGGAGACTTTAGTTTTTTTTTTTCCTTTTTTTTATTGTAAATACTTTTACTATTATCCAAAATGCAAAAACTATAAAATCTAAAATCGAAAAACTGTTTTAAAATCTACAAACAGTCATGGCCTTAGTTTTAGTTTTGTAGTATCTTAGAAAATATATATATTTAAATGGGATTTATAAAAATTAAAAATATATATACTGTTTTAATATATATATTCGTTTCAGTTTTCCCGTTTTATATATTTTCCGTATTTTCATATGGAACATTTTAAATTTTAAATATTAGTATAATCTACTTTATATTTAATTCATTTCATTCAATTATGTTTTTATTTTAATTTTCAATTTTTTTGAAATATTGTTAATTTTTATTTCATTTATGTTTAGAAATTTTGTGAGACATAAATTAGATACATTTTATATTCTCAAAATGTCTTGTTTTTATTGTATTTCCGTTAAATCTCATCATAATTTAGGTTTACATTGTGTTAGTCCAATCAAATTTTATTTTATATTATTATTTAGGTTTACAATGTATTATTTTTTATTTAGATTTATAATGTATTTTTTTATTATTTTTTTAAATTATAAAAAAAAAATCCAAACGCATCATCTTTCCTTAACAAAAATGGCGGTCTTCATAGTTTGCGTCTTTGACCAAAGACTTCCAAATTCCAGCTGCAGTTGCATTAAATGATCTTATTATTTAAAAATTAATTAACTTCGCAATAATAATTAAAATAAACAGTGATTATCTAATCTAATCATCATTCTCTGCGTTGAAAAAAGTCAACGTTGATTAAGTCAACCTTCTCCTTTTTTTGAATCCATCTTCTCCAAACAGAGCAAGACGAAGAAGAAAAAAAAACAGAGACCTTCCTCTGATAATCTAAAGAGAGCTTCCAAATTTCGCTTTGTTTCTTTCCGGCGATGAAGCTAAAGTATCTAATCGCTCCGCTTCTTCTTCTCTTCTCGTCGTCGTTTCTGTTCTCCGCCGTTGAATCTAAGTGCAGGAGCAGCTGCGATTTAGCTCTAGCTTCTTTCTACCTCGAAAACGGAACAACTCTCTCCGTCATCAACCTAAACCTCAATTCTTCACTCGCGCCTTACGATCAAATCAATTTCGATCCAATCCTTAGGTACAACAGTAACATTAGGGACAAAGATAGGATCCAGATGGGTTCTAGGGTTCTTGTACCATTCCCTTGCGAATGTCAACCTGGAGATTTCTTAGGCCACAATTTCAGCTACGATATTGAACAGGAAGATACTTATGAAAGAGTTGCGATTAGGAGATACGCTAATCTCACGACGGTGGATTCTTTGCAGCGGAGGAATCCTTTTCCGGCGACCAGCATCCCTCTCTCTGCGACGCTTAATGTGTTGGTGAGTTGCTCTTGTGGTGATGAGAGTGTTTCCAAGGATTTTGGTTTGTTTGTTACTTATCCTCTTCGTCCTGAGGATAGTCTAAATTCGATTGCGAGATCGTCTAATGTATCGGCCGAGATACTGCAGAGATATAATCCTGGTGTTGATTTCAGCTCAGGGAATGGAATTGTCTTTGTCCCTGGGAAAGGTATTTAGAATCAATCAAGGAATTGAATAGATTGAGCTTTGGATGATTGTTGTTTGTGATACATGTTCTTGAGTTTTTGCAGATCCAAGTGGTGTGTTTCCGCCTTTCAAATCGAGGTTGATTTCGTTGTTTTCGATTGTATCTTTGTTCCTTTTGATTTCTATTTACTGATTGTATTCTCTTCTTCTTCTTATGTTTTTGTAGTAAACAAGGTTGGTTCTTATCTCCATTTTCGAGTTTTTGATGATTCGACATGGAGCAAGAAGAAACTTGGGAGAGATTGAGAGTGTGTTTTTGATATATTTTTGTATAAGCAGGTGGTATTGGGGCTGGAGTTATTGCTGGTATATGTGTAGGAGTGGTTGTGGTTCTCTTGTTAATCTCGTTTATCATATATTATGCTTACCGGAAGAGCAAGTCGAAGAATGATTCGCTTTTATCTTCTATCCCGTTGTCTAGTAAGGCTGATTATGGTAGTGGTGATCATATACAAACAGTTTTATCTGTACTTAATATGTTATAATTTAGCTTACTAAGATTAGCAAATTTGCTTTTAGCTTCTGCAAGTAGCCTCCAAAGTGGCGGCTTGGCTGGTACAGGAGTGTCTCCTGGCGTTGCTGCCATAAGCGTGGACAAATCTGTTGAGTTCACGTTGGAGGAGCTCGCTAAGGCTACTGATAATTTCAATCTGTCTTTTAAGATTGGGCAAGGTGGTTTTGGGGCTGTTTACTATGCAGAGCTGAGAGGAGAAGTAAGTATAGATTTGTTTTATATCTTTGTTCATATCAACTGGCTGTAGACATGTAACATTAAAATTATTTGGTTTCACGTATAGAAAGCTGCTATCAAGAAAATGGACATGGAGGCATCGAAACAGTTCTTGGCGGAACTAAAAGTCTTAACACGAGTACATCATGTCAACCTGGTAAAGCCCTTTTGTGTGCTCTCAAGATAATATCTGAGATCAAATAAAGATTGATTCTTGATTGCATAACAAACTTATTTTTTCTTGCAGGTTCGTCTGATTGGATATTGTGTTGAGGGATCTCTTTTCTTGGTCTATGAATATGTTGAGAATGGCAACCTTGGACAACATTTACATGGGTCAGGTAATATATATACACACCATAGAGAAAAGAGAATTATTTTCAAAATACTAATATAAGTCGAAAGTTGCGATCAATAATAAAAACTAAGGACTTTATATGTATCTAGGACGAGAACCACTACCATGGACTAAGAGAGTGCAGATTGCGCTAGACTCAGCTAGAGGTTTAGAATATATCCATGAGCACACTGTTCCGGTTTACGTCCACAGGGACATTAAATCTGCCAATATATTGATAGACCAGAACTACCGAGCAAAGGTATATCCTCAATTTCTCATTGCCAATCAAAGGTGTAAACAAAAAAAAAGGTTTTGCTTTGCTACAGCTCTGAGTCGCTTCCGTGTTACAGGTAGCTGATTTCGGGTTAACAAAACTGACAGAAGTTGGAGGCTCAGCAACTCGTGGTGCAATGGGTACATTTGGTTACATGGCACCAGAGTAAAGAACTTAATCTCATTTCTCTCTCTACACTTATATACTTCTTTCAAGACTACCTTATAGTGATGGTATGTTAAATGTATGTATGCAGAATTGTTTATGGAGAAGTGTCTGCAAAAGTAGATGTATATGCATTTGGAGTTGTACTTTACGAATTGATTTCTGCAAAAGGCGCAGTTGTTAAAAACACCGAAGCCGTTGGTGAATTTAGAGGCCTCGTTGGTGTGGTTAGTATCTTCACAACATTTATTCCTTCTGATTTAAGATATGTACGCTTTTGGTCACTTCACATATGCTTTCTTTCTTTCTTTACAATGCAGTTCGAAGAACGATTCAAGGAGGCCGACAAAGAAGAAGCACTACGCAAGATTATAGACCCGAGGCTTGGGGATAACTACCCGTTTGATTCAGTTTATAAGGTAATCTCTCTTCTTGTTCCCAAATTCTATTCATCATTGATCATTCTAATTGGATAAACCAATCCGGTTTCTGGTCCATAAATTAAATCGAACAAGTAGATAAACCGATTAAAACTGCAATTTCTTTAGAATCCATTTCCAAAAATCAGCATTCAAAGTGAAACCGAACAATGTAGTGATGTACTACTAATCGTTTAGCTAAAAATTCCGAAAAAATCAAACCGAATACCGGATTGGACAAAGCATTAATATCCGGGTAAAGCTAAACCAGACCAATTTGGTGTTTATGTTTTGTGGTTTAGATGGCGGAATTAGCGAAAGCTTGTACGCAAGAGAATGCACAACTACGTCCGAGTATGAGATACATTGTAGTTGCTTTATCAACTCTTTTTTCGTCAACCGGAAATTGGGATGTCGCAAACTTCCAAAACGACGATCTCGTCAGTCTTATGTCCGGCCGGTAGAGTTTTTCGGTTTGTTAATGTTTATAGAAATGATTATTTTTGGTTAACTAAAAAATTGATGTTTCAGCTTCAAGTATCCGAACTTTGCACCGTCGCACGTTGACTTTTGTATAATTTTCTGTAACTATAATTGTCAATTTTCAACGTCTCCGATCGCAGCATTTCACGGCAATGATTATAATGAAAATACATTAAATATTTTCATTAATAAAATTTTAAAATTGAGTTTGCCGACAAAAAAGATATAAATGAAATTGTGATTGTCTGATGGATACTCTCTTGAAGCTTAGAACAAGTCTTCTATAATACCTATGAAATTCTAATGATTTTTGTCACATGGATCCCAATTATAATGTATCTATGAAATTGTGATTTTTGTCATGTTATTCGTTGTCATTATTTGTAACGAATAACGAATTAAAAATCACGAAAGTTACCTTAAACTGACAAATAAAAAATCAAAAGTTTTTCTCCCAAAGTCAGATCTTCCCTAAACTTTTTGACATTATGTCCTCTATAAACTTTAACAAATCAGGAATAATTAATACATCAGGAAACGTTAAACAAAAAGCCGACGTCAGAAAATTAAAATTATAGCCGTTATATGAACATTAACGTGGCCACACCTATAAGCCTAATAACCATTAATATTGTTAAATTAATTTGATTTCTGTAAAGAAACTGAAAAGGAAACAGTAACGGTCAATCTCTAAATTACAAAACATTTAATTAAAAAACATAATTTTCTTAATTAGCCACTATTATTTTATCTAACAAAAATTAACGTATGCCAGGTGTCACGTCACGGTGTAATCCTCGTTTCAGTAATTTATTACAATTAATTAATTAATTTAGTCGACTCGTAACACCCAAAACGTATGAATCATCAGAAAATCTCACTTCAGTTGAATCTTGGATCGATTTCCAAAACAAACACAAAATAAAAATCTGTTTTTTTTTTTTTATTAATGATTCTCATTCTTCTTCTTCTTCTGATCCTTATCCTTCCTTCTCCTTCGTCTTCTTCACCTTCTTCTTCTTCTTCTTCTTCTTCTTCTTCTGAATCTGCAGATTCTTTATCTTCATTCTCTGCTCAACTTCGTTTGACTTCACCAATAGAACCAACAAGACGACGAGTTTCATCGCTGAGCTCTTCACAAGGTATAACATTGAACTTTATCATCTGACTCTTTTACGAACAATTTATATTTATAGTTGATGCAGTGTTTATGGATCTTTAGATTCAATGTTTCTTGATTTCTATAAAATTTTGCAATTTGGGAAAATTTTCAGTCCTTGGATTGCAAGAAACACTAAGCTTAAGCTTTAACATCTTCGTTTCAGGAAGATTGAGTCTTTCTGCTAAATCATGGCTACACTAAACGATATTGGAGTAGCAGCAGCGATCAATATTCTAACCGCATTCGCTTTCTTTATCGCGTTTGCGATTCTGAGGCTTCAACCTGTTAATGATAGAGTATATTTCCCTAAATGGTATATCAAGGGTTTAAGGAGTAGTCCAATTAAAACAGGTGGCTTTGCTAGCAAGTTTGTCAATTTGGATTTTCGATCTTACGTCAGATTCTTGAATTGGATGCCTCAAGCTTTGAGAATGCCTGAGCCTGAGCTTATTGATCATGCTGGATTGGATTCTGTTGTCTATCTCAGGATTTACTTACTCGGGTATATATAAATCTATATGGTTTCTTGAATGTTTTGAATAAGTATATGATCTCTTTGATTCATTTTGGTTTAAATTTTGCAGGTTGAAGATCTTTTTCCCTATAGCATGTATAGCTTTCACTGTAATGGTACCGGTTAATTGGACTAACTCGACGTTGGATCAGTTAAAGAATCTAACTTTCAGTGATATTGATAAACTCTCTATATCAAATATACCAACTGGATCATCTAGGTGAAGAAAGTTCTTTAGTCTTGTGGCTTTGGTTGTAAAATGTGATTCTATTGGGGAATGTTCTGACTTGAATATGTTACAGGTTTTGGGTGCATTTGTGTATGGCTTATGTTATTACCTTCTGGACATGCTTTGTCTTACAGCGAGAGTACAAGAATATCGGTTCAATGAGGCTACAGTTTCTTGCTTCTGAGCAAAGGAGACCTGACCAGTTTACAGTAATTAGAATCTTGAATCTCTAGCTCTTGGTCCACTTAGTTTTAGTTTTCTTAGATTAAGTGTCATATGTGATTGTCTTTTTGGATGAATATAGGTTCTTGTGAGGAACATTCCTCCAGATCCTGATGAATCGGTCAGTGAGCTTGTTGAGCATTTCTTTAAGGTCAACCATCCAGACTACTACCTCACTTACCAGGTAACAACTTTGGTTGTCTGAGTTAGGATGATCCATTGGGGGGTTTCGGTTTACAGTTTGTTTCATCATCTGGTTCAACAAAAACAGGCGGTCTACAACGCAAACAAACTCTCGGAATTGGTTCAGAAGAGGAAGAAATTGCAGAATTGGCTTGACTACTATCAAAATAAACACTCTAGGAATCCATCTAAAAGGCCTGTAATAAAGGTAAACCAATATATGCAATGACATTGCTTTTTGATCTTCTCTTTTCTTTGAATCTTGATAATCTTCTACTTACCTGAGCAGATTGGTTTTCTTGGTTGTTGGGGTGAAGAAGTTGATGCAATCGATCACTACGCGGAAAAAATCGAGGGTCTAACGAGAAAAGTAAAGGCGTTAGTCCTAACTTAATATCACTAAACTTGTTTGATTACCTTGTTGCTTCTTAATCACACTTTACTTTAATGGTTTCAGATAAGTGAAGAGAAAGAGACGGTTATAAACAGCACAAAATCGCTCGTGCCTGCAGCTTTTGTATCCTTCAAAAGGCGGTGGGGTGCAGTTGTTTGCGCTCAAACTCAACAGTCAAGAAACCCGACAGAATGGCTAACCGAATGGGCTCCAGAGCCCCGAGATATCTACTGGGAGAATCTAGCATTACCATATGTTCAACTCACAATCCGAAGACTAGTAATAGCCGTGGCTTTCTTCTTTCTTACTTTCTTCTTCATGATCCCTATAGCTTTCGTACAAACACTCGCTAATATCGAAGGCATCGAAAAGGCTGTTCCTTTCTTGAAACCCCTTATCGAAGTGTATGTAATCTCAACCTATATTTCTCTGTTCCTTTGTTCTTGGTGATGTTTCTCTGAAAATCTTTGTGTTTGTGGACAGGAAAACAGTAAAGTCATTTATCCAAGGTTTCCTTCCGGGTATCGCATTGAAGATATTTCTCATTGTCCTACCAAGCATACTGATGCTAATGTCGAAATTCGAAGGTTTCATAAGCAAATCTTCACTAGAAAGAAGATGTGCAAGCAGATACTACATGTTCCAGTTCATTAACGTTTTCCTCTGTAGCATAATCGCTGGTACCGCGCTTCAACAGCTTAACAGCTTCTTAAACCAATCTGCAACCGAAATCCCAAAGACAATTGGTGTGTCGATACCGATGAAAGCCACATTCTTTATAACCTACATAATGGTGGACGGATGGGCCGGTGTTGCAGGGGAGATACTAAGGTTAAAGCCATTGATAATCTATCATCTCAAGAACTTCTTCCTTGTGAAAACAGAGAAAGATAGAGAAGAAGCAATGGATCCAGGAACCATAGGCTTTAATACCGGTGAACCACAAATACAACTCTACTTCATTCTTGGTCTAGTTTACGCAGCTGTTAGCCCCATTCTCCTACCTTTTATCCTCGTCTTCTTCGCCTTAGCTTACGTGGTTTACCGTCATCAGGTCACAAAACTCTCTGCTTTCTAATAGTTATATCATAACCTTAGTCCTTAAGAAACTAAGTTCTAACACCACTTTTGGTACAGATTATAAATGTGTATAACCAAGAGTATGAGAGTGCTGGATCATTCTGGCCTGATGTTCATAGACGTGTAGTGATTGCACTAATCGTATCTCAGCTTCTTTTGATGGGATTACTTAGCACGAAACGAGCTTCTCGTTCGACTCCATTGCTATTCATACTTCCTGTGTTAACCATTGGATTCCACAAGTTCTGTAAAGGACGTTATCAACCTATCTTTGTCAGATACCCTTTACAGGTTTAGTCTCTATCAAGAAATGAGTCTGCTTCATTCTTTTTTGGTCTTATTAGTGATCTCTTGTTTGTTTTCAGGATGCAATGGTTAAAGATACGTTGGAACGTACGAGAGAACCAAATTTAAACTTGAAAACGTTTCTTCAACATGCGTATGCACATCCTGTGTTTAAGGCTGCTGATAATATGGCTAATGAGATGGTTGTGGACGAGCCAGAGCCTAATCGGACGCCTGATTTAGTGGCGACTAAACGTGGCTCAAGGAGGTTACATAGTGGCTCTGCTGAAACCTTTACTTAGAGTATGATACTAGTATTAGTGAAAAAGTGTTGATGAGATTTTCATGTTTTTCCATGAAATGATTTTTTTTTTTTCTTAGGCAATGGAAGAAGTTTTCCAAGTTTATTTTTTGTTATATCAACCTTTTTTTTTTTTTTTAAGCCAGGTGAACATTTTTTTTTTTTTTTAGTCAGGTGAACATTGTATAGATGAAGAATTGATATTATGCTCAAAAGGCAATTAGAAAAAACAAAATGCTTATAAGAATTTTTGAGAGTAAATAAAGTTCAAAATATCATTTTATGATCAAAATCACTAAAATAAATCAAATAAGTTTGACGTTAAAAAAAAAAATCAAATAAGTTTTTTTGGTCAACAAATTAAATTAACTTTTTTTTTTGATCAAATTTAAATTAACTAATTTATATCGACAAAATCAGCCAAAAAAATTAACAAGAGTCAGCTAATTAAATTAGTTATTAGTTTAAAAAACTTTAGAAAATAAAGAATGAATTTGATGAAATAAAAAAAAATTAATACAGTACTCAAAATACAAAAGAATTAATTTTTTTTTTCCTTACCAAAATAATTGTTCCTTCCGAAAAACACAAAGGGGTCCAAAAAGCTTATCAAAATTTCAATTCAACTCAGTTGTCAAAAAAATCTTTTACGTTGACATTGATCCACGCAGTATCTGAATCGAATCGGAGAAGTGATCTCACGAATGGACGAGGTGATGACAACGGCGGACGCTGGCGGGAATAGGGCGTTGTACGGATCACCTCCGTCGCGAAATTTGTTTCCTCACAATCTCCCAATCTTCTCTGCTTTTCTTGCCTTCGCTCTTGCTCAGTTCCTCAAGTCTTCACTAATTGGTCCGTTCACTCTTTACCATCCCTCGTTTTCTCAGATTGCTTCGATCTGCTATGAGCTTAGATTCTCTCATTGGCTTTTGATTTGATTCTCTATTGATAAGAATCCTAGATTTGGGATTTTTCCTCTTTTTTTGCCATTTGGGATTTGGGATTCTGTGAAATTGAGTAACATTTTGCTCCAATTTAAACAAATTTCTTCATGTTAGGTTTTCGATTTCGGTGGAACCCTAATTGTGCCTTCTTTGTAGCTCATGATTTTGCTTCAGAATAGATCTGTTTAAAAGTTAAGATTCATAGATCTTTATAGAGCTAAAAAGAATGTTTTTAGATTGAGATTAATGGATTTGTAAGATGTAATTCAGAAGTGGAATTCTCAGTCGGTTTCATAATGTATGTTAGATGTTCAGGTACAAAGAAAAGAGGTGGGATTCTAAACGTATGATTAGTTCTGGTGGAATGCCTTCTTCGCATTCCGCTACAGTCACTGCCTTAGCTGTTGCCATTGGCCTTGAAGAAGGAGCAGGAGCTCCTGCTTTCGCTATTGCGGTTGTCTTAGCTTGCGTTGTGAGTTTTCTTCTCATCTTGTTTCCATTTCAAAATGTCTCCTACAGTGTGTACTTGTGTGTCATTCCTTAAACCTCTTACTTTGAATATACAAAGTACCAGCCTTTGTTTCTTTAGTGTAGGAAAAAGATTTAGCTTTTCAACTAGCAATTTAGACTTTGATTACTCATACTAAAATCTCACTTCTTTTCAATGCGAAGAGCCTCTTTGATTACATATTACTTCGTTTACATTTTTTTTTTTTGGGCCGAATTTACTTCGTTACATATAACCACTTTCATTTCCATGCAGGTAATGTATGATGCCTCTGGGGTCAGGCTTCATGCTGGTCGTCAAGCCGAGGTAAAGCCATAGAAAAGCTATTAATTTCACTCTTTTTTCATCTTTCCTAATATGTTTTTAAAACGACATGAATGGAAATTTCAGCTGCTGAATCAAATTGTTTGTGAGTTTTCCTCCGGAGCATCCGTTATCCACAGTTAGACCCTTGCGTGAACTGCTTGGCCACCACTCCTATCCAGGTTTGCTCAATTCAGCAGTCAATTCTTTTTATCCTTTCAATCATTAAACATTTTAAGTCCATGTCTACCAAAGGTTCTGGTTTTGTGCTTTCTTAGGCTTAGGTTTCACTTTCAAAATATATTTACCAGTTTTGATAGAAAATATTCAGATTTTGAGCCCTAAACGTTTGAAATTGGTATTGATAGGAAAGATCAAGCTTTTGATTGTAGTGAAACATCTGAGTCAGCCAAATGGGTTCGAGATTGGTCTTAATGACCGTTTCATAGCAATTTTAGAATGAGATTTGGATTCATAAAGCTAGAACATTAGAACTGAAGTCCCCATCTTCGCCATGTATCAACCATAGTTCTGTTGTTGATGTTACGATTCTATTGCTAAGTTACGAGGATTTGAATTACAGGTTGCAGCAGGTGGAATTTTAGGATGCGTGGTAGCGTATTTGATGAGGAGCACTAGCTAGCCTTCTACACAAGTACGAATACCAAAATTCTTTTGAAATCATAGACCTTCAGGAACTATATATAGATTCAGCGATCAAGCGACGCTAGATTATTGAAGTAAATGGAATTGTTAAATCTGTGTAATATAATTAGATCATAGTTAGACTTGTTATTGTTTAAGCTTATTTCTTCTCAACCATTCTCTCTATATATATAATCTCTATTGTCAATGTCACATTGTTGTTGTGTCAAAATATCTTTACCACTATTGATAGAAAATATGAAGCTACTTGAAACTTTTGAGTCAGCCTAACTAATTCGAAGATCTGTTTTTGGATATTGTTCTTAAATGACTGGCTTAGCAATGTAGTAGAATCAGATTCCATTTCGGATTACTGTACTTTCACGTTCTGCTTTTGCCTTTAGTGTCGATTGGTTTAAGTTTAAACTCTCTTTTAGAGTGTCCAATAAATGTAAGCATGTAAAGATATGTCTCTGGTTGTTAAAAGTTGACATGATGTCACACATATTACATAAGTAGGTCTCAATCCCATAGAACATGTATTAAAATACACGTGTATGGATATCTATGTATACGTGTACATGTAAATGTACGTGTAGATGTGTGTAGCGTCGTAAAGTATTGTTCTCATTTCCACCGAAAGTTAAGAAAATTGTGGAAGCAAGAATTTATTCACTCTAAAGAAGATTTAAAATTTAAATCTTAAATATTCCAACAAAGATTTTAATTCATCCTCTATTTGAAGATTACAAAACCTCTTTAAGAGAGAGCATCACTGTCAAAAAAAAAGAATAAGCAGACAAGAAAATGGGATGTTTTGGATCATCAAAGACTTCAAGAACAAGAAACCATGAATATGACAAGATGACACGGCAAAACCCATCTCCTCAACCTCAACCTCGAACCATGAGAGTCGAAGAAGTTCTGTTGCAGATTCCAAGATGTAGAGTACATCTCATCGACGAATCCGAAGCCGTGGAGCTCGCTTCCGGTGATTTTAAGCTCGTTAAGGTCTCAGACAACGGCGTGACTCTAGCTATGATCGTTAGAATTGGACATGACCTTCAATGGCCAGTGATTAGAGACGAGCCAGTGGTGAAACTTGACGCACGTGACTATCTCTTCACGCTTCCGGTTAAAGACGGTGATCCACTTAGCTACGGGGTCACTTTCTCAGGAGATGATAGGGACGTAGCTCTCGTGAACAGTCTGAAGTTGTTGGACCAATTCTTGAGTGAGAATTCTTGTTTCTCGTATCG